>OX596145.1:2500-5000 GCA_951394285.1 Epirrhoe tristata | reverse complement strand
GGTTAGGTTAGGTTAGGTTAGGTTAGGTTAGGTTAGGTTAGGTTAGGTTAGGTTAGGTTAGGTTAGGTTAGGTTAGGTTAGGTTAGGTTAGGTTAGGTTAGGTTAGGTTAGGTTAGGTTAGGTTAGGTTAGGTTAGGTTAGGTTAGGTTAGGTTAGGTTAGGTTAGGTTAGGTTAGGTTAGGTTAGGTTAGGTTAGGTTAGGTTAGGTTAGGTTAGGTTAGGTTAGGTTAGGTTAGGTTAGGTTAGGTTAGGTTAGGTTAGGTTAGGTTAGGTTAGGTTAGGTTAGGTTAGGTTAGGTTAGGTTAGGTTAGGTTAGGTTAGGTTAGGTTAGGTTAGGTTAGGTTAGGTTAGGTTAGGTTAGGTTAGGTTAGGTTAGGTTAGGTTAGGTTAGGTTAGGTTAGGTTAGGTTAGGTTAGGTTAGGTTAGGTTAGGTTAGGTTAGGTTAGGTTAGGTTAGGTTAGGTTAGGTTAGGTTAGGTTAGGTTAGGTTAGGTTAGGTTAGGTTAGGTTAGGTTAGGTTAGGTTAGGTTAGGTTAGGTTAGGTTAGGTTAGGTTAGGTTAGGTTAGGTTAGGTTAGGTTAGGTTAGGTTAGGTTAGGTTAGGTTAGGTTAGGTTAGGTTAGGTTAGGTTAGGTTAGGTTAGGTTAGGTTAGGTTAGGTTAGGTTAGGTTAGGTTAGGTTAGGTTAGGTTAGGTTAGGTTAGGTTAGGTTAGGTTAGGTTAGGTTAGGTTAGGTTAGGTTAGGTTAGGTTAGGTTAGGTTAGGTTAGGTTAGGTTAGGTTAGGTTAGGTTAGGTTAGGTTAGGTTAGGTTAGGTTAGGTTAGGTTAGGTTAGGTTAGGTTAGGTTAGGTTAGGTTAGGTTAGGTTAGGTTAGGTTAGGTTAGGTTAGGTTAGGTTAGGTTAGGTTAGGTTAGGTTAGGTTAGGTTAGGTTAGGTTAGGTTAGGTTAGGTTAGGTTAGGTTAGGTTAGGTTAGGTTAGGTTAGGTTAGGTTAGGTTAGGTTAGGTTAGGTTAGGTTAGGTTAGGTTAGGTTAGGTTAGGTTAGGTTAGGTTAGGTTAGGTTAGGTTAGGTTAGGTTAGGTTAGGTTAGGTTAGGTTAGGTTAGGTTAGGTTAGGTTAGGTTAGGTTAGGTTAGGTTAGGTTAGGTTAGGTTAGGTTAGGTTAGGTTAGGTTAGGTTAGGTTAGGTTAGGTTAGGTTAGGTTAGGTTAGGTTAGGTTAGGTTAGGTTAGGTTAGGTTAGGTTAGGTTAGGTTAGGTTAGGTTAGGTTAGGTTAGGTTAGGTTAGGTTAGGTTAGGTTAGGTTAGGTTAGGTTAGGTTAGGTTAGGTTAGGTTAGGTTAGGTTAGGTTAGGTTAGGTTAGGTTAGGTTAGGTTAGGTTAGGTTAGGTTAGGTTAGGTTAGGTTAGGTTAGGTTAGGTTAGGTTAGGTTAGGTTAGGTTAGGTTAGGTTAGGTTAGGTTAGGTTAGGTTAGGTTAGGTTAGGTTAGGTTAGGTTAGGTTAGGTTAGGTTAGGTTAGGTTAGGTTAGGTTAGGTTAGGTTAGGTTAGGTTAGGTTAGGTTAGGTTAGGTTAGGTTAGGTTAGGTTAGGTTAGGTTAGGTTAGGTTAGGTTAGGTTAGGTTAGGTTAGGTTAGGTTAGGTTAGGTTAGGTTAGGTTAGGTTAGGTTAGGTTAGGTTAGGTTAGGTTAGGTTAGGTTAGGTTAGGTTAGGTTAGGTTAGGTTAGGTTAGGTTAGGTTAGGTTAGGTTAGGTTAGGTTAGGTTAGGTTAGGTTAGGTTAGGTTAGGTTAGGTTAGGTTAGGTTAGGTTAGGTTAGGTTAGGTTAGGTTAGGTTAGGTTAGGTTAGGTTAGGTTAGGTTAGGTTAGGTTAGGTTAGGTTAGGTTAGGTTAGGTTAGGTTAGGTTAGGTTAGGTTAGGTTAGGTTAGGTTAGGTTAGGTTAGGTTAGGTTAGGTTAGGTTAGGTTAGGTTAGGTTAGGTTAGGTTAGGTTAGGTTAGGTTAGGTTAGGTTAGGTTAGGTTAGGTTAGGTTAGGTTAGGTTAGGTTAGGTTAGGTTAGGTTAGGTTAGGTTAGGTTAGGTTAGGTTAGGTTAGGTTAGGTTAGGTTAGGTTAGGTTAGGTTAGGTTAGGTTAGGTTAGGTTAGGTTAGGTTAGGTTAGGTTAGGTTAGGTTAGGTTAGGTTAGGTTAGGTTAGGTTAGGTTAGGTTAGGTTAGGTTAGGTTAGGTTAGGTTAGGTTAGGTTAGGTTAGGTTAGGTTAGGTTAGGTTAGGTTAGGTTAGGTTAGGTTAGGTTAGGTTAGGTTAGGTTAGGTTAGGTTAGGTTAGGTTAGGTTAGGTTAGGTTAGGTTAGGTTAGGTTAGGTTAGGTTAGGTTAGGTTAGGTTAGGTTAGGTTAGGTTAGGTTAGGTTAGGTTAGGTTAGGTTAGGTTAGGTTAGGTTAGGTTAGGTTAGGTTAGGTTAGGTTAGGTTAGGTTAGGTTAGGTTAGGTTAGGTTAGGTTAGGTTAGGTTAGGTTA